>VNJQ01001807.1:0-35101 GCA_008042515.1 Drosophila truncata
TTTGAAATGGGAGCTCGGATTGGGGTCCAGCGTGGAATCAAAGCCTTTGATATATTGCGACACGTGGCAGGCGCAAATGGAAATGGAGATGGTAATGGGACTGGCAATCCCCTTGAAGCGGTCTCTCCTTTCCTTCTTCGTTGCCTGGGATACCTTCTAATTTGTGCCGAGCACCACTCGATTGCTCCCCAGGCAGAGGACCCTCCTCCCCGCCAGAGAGCAACCTTTCCTCGACGATAAAAATTAAATTCTAATTTATATTTACGAGCTGATAAAGCTCCCGTAGTGCGTTAAACTCGAAACAAGAGCCATTCATAAATATGCGGCTTTCCCCGCTCCCTCCCCCCAAGGATGTCTGGATGTCTGCTGTCTGGGTTGCCTCGGAAGGGGAAACTTTCGTGCGCTCACGTACTTCATGTGGCAGGTGTGCCGCTGGAGCTCGGAGGTGGAAGGAAGCTGGCGAAGGTGAAGGTGAAGGCGACACACAAACCCAGTGCCTGAAGACTGAAGTGATGTGAGTCTCGTGGGGGACTACGTAGAGGTGGGATGTCCGCTTAGATAAGCAAAAGGTGCTCCACTGAAGCAGACGCAGACAGTCTGTGCCTGTGTGGTTATCTTGGCCTTTGTTTCCAAGCCAGCGAGTTCTGTCCCAGTCCCCTGAGGTGAAAATTAGCAAACTTAATCCGAACTAACCACAAAATACACCCAAACCGATGAGGTTCCACGCGGAATGTACTGAAAAATCTCCCATAAACATGGTAGATGATGTCTCCTTAAAGACAGCTCCTCCTGCTCCCTCTCTAGGGAGCACATTAGCATTTCTTTCGAGGCAAGTTAACTTCTTGGTGCTGTGGAAATCTCTGCCAAATTGGAATAAATTATTTAGCAGCCTCTTTCAATTGTTGTCCTTGTAAACATTCCAGAGACCCAGCTCTGGGATTTTTCTAGACTTGCTGCTCCCCTCCTAGACACTCTCCTCGACTCTGCATTATGTCTTTGCCATTTTCGTCACCAAGTTCTAACGCAATTTCCATCGACGCATAATTAAATATTCAATTTCCATGGAGACTCGAGGGGACTTTTATGTGCTTGGCTTAAAGCATCTCCTTTGGCCTGATCCCGCTCGTGCTCCTTGTTTGCCCAACGACTTCTGTTTGTTTAGACTTCAATTTCATCCTCATTAAGGGAACAGCCTTCAATTGGCGCTGGCACTGCTGCTGCTCATCCACTCACTTACATGGTTATCGGACGCCACACAATGCCAAGAGTCATATCCATTTGGATTCGCCTCCGACTCGTACTCTATCTCTATCTCTAGTGGAAGGGAAATTAATTCTTCCTCTCCTCGCACTCTCTCTCTCTGCTTCTCTGTTTCTCTGCATATATCCTTTGGATTCCCCCCAAATTGAAGTGGAGTCTCTGGAAAGAGAGGGAGATGCGGTTGGAGAAGGTTGAGGGTGCTTGCCATAATTATTGTTGTTCCGTTCTGTTCCCCCCACTCCAAGGACCAATCCCCTCCCCTCTTGTGGGGCATATGTGTGAGCGTTAAGCGAAGTGTAGCACGGTTTTGGGGCACAAACAAGGATCAGGAGGTAGAGGCAAAGGGAGTCTAGTCTGGGGCGAACGCACTCATTTAGTCAAACAATTATATCCAAGTGCACACAGATACACTCACCCAGCACACACACACACACACATCCGTACCCTGTTCACTTGTGTGGAAATATCTCATTTGTGCAGGGAACCAACCCCGCTCCCTCCCTCCCTTTTGATTCTATTAAATCAGTCTATAAACGTTGTCCAAATTGCTTTAATGTGCAGCGAAAGTTTAGCAAACAACAGTACTGGCAATACCGAAGGCCATAACAATGGGGTTGGCAAGGGGATGACGGAGCCCCTCTGGAACGGGAGCCCGGCTTAGGGGGTAAAGTAGTGGAACATAACAATAAAAACAGCGGCGAACAGAAACCAGACTACAGCTGTTGAAACATGACTTTGTGCTTGTTTAGAAACACTTGCAAAATATTATTGCAGCCCCAACAACAAAAGGCAGTCGTCGTCCTAAGGGGGATGGGAATGCGCCATGTGCAAACGGAACAGAACAGAACAGAACAGAACCTAAGCAGAGGCATTAGTATATTGGATCAGAAGGAAGTAGGAATCAGAGCAAGCAGCAGAATCAAGGGAATCAGAGCGGGAAGAGCCAAGAAAATGGCAATGGGTTAAGCAGGAGCACCGGGAACATCGTGCGACGCATTTGAATGGCATCATTACGGGTAAAAAACTTGGCCAAGTGCGTGGGCGTACTCCCCGAGAAGAAGCCGGAAAGTTCAGCGAGAGGAAACCCCGGGAAAAGCTGGAAATTAATTTCCATGGAGCTGCGAGCATGTCTTTCTGTTTTATGGAGATTACTGGATCGACAAATGGCTGGCTAACCTTGCTAGGAACACGGGAACACGAACAGGTGCTAATTAAAAATGTTGTTGTCGCCCCATTAAAGAAATTTGTAAATCAGCAGGGAGGGAAGGAAGAAAGTCAAGCTCCACAGGGGGGGAAAATGACTCTTTGGCAAAGGTTTCAACGCCATCCAGGGGGACTTGGTTTACTACTCCCCAGTTAAAGCTGGCGGCACGTACTCCCTTAATGGATTTGCCACTGTTGTGCTTTTTGATTAAAGCACATTATTTACATTTGTGACAAAACTGGGGGAGGGATAGAGCATAGAAAAAGTAAGTGAAGAGTACGGAAAGTGATTGTCTGATTGTGACAGTAGACAGTTAATGGGTGTCGCGGTATGTGACCCGCCAGGTGATGGTGCTTCCAAGGGGTTAAGCTTAACCTGCCCAACAAAGGATGCCAGCGCCAAAGGTTGACAAATTACCCAGCCGTCAGAGGATATATATTTTTTTGTGCTAGGGAATCCCCCTTTCCCCTGACTAGCTGCGGCGGATGCTTTTGTCCGGCATTACACTATATTGATTGCTTCCTGTCAGCCGCAGGAGAGACAAACGGAAGTGGCGGATGTTCCCTTTGTTCCCATTTCCCTTTTGTCGTGCAAGGACTTGGAAGCATTGTTCATGACGCTGCCTTTGCGCTGCACTTCACTTTTTACATTCGGTTTGACATTGTCCTTCGTCCTGGTGGCGAATTAGAGAACAAGATTTCTCCATTAAAATGTGTCAGAGCTTTAATTGACAGTTTTCCAATTGCATTCAAGCCGGTCCCATCCTGTTGACCATTCCATTTGTAAATTAATTTCATTTGCAGAGTCAACAAACCGAGCAAATCAATGGGAAATCTCTGTGGAACGTATGTAAATTATATTAAAAGCAGAGCCAAAGGGCGGTGCGGTGCGGTGTGGCAGACCAGGTGAGCGCCAGGACACGCGATGGCTAATTGAAAGGCAATTATGCGTGATTAAGTGCGTGTAAGCGGCGACTTTGGTTAAGTATACGCCGCCTTTAATTAGAAAGCACCCAGGCCAAGTCGGGACAGTGGCAATCCCCCAACATCTTCGCTCTTCAATTATGCATTAGCAGAAAGGACCTCTTTTTGTGGGTTCCTCGAAAATGCTTATTAAACGGCGCGCAGCTAACGAGGTCGCCTCATCAAAATGCCATGCATCAAAGGGAGGAGGAGGAGGCCTACCGAGGGGAGGGAACAGGGAATACGGAATCGATCAGGCATAAATCAAACGAAATTCAAATTAGTTTTCCCGGCAAATTAGAAGGCACACACAAACACCAGCACAATCCTGGCCTGCCAGCAGCATCGGCCGAGGCCTCCAAAATGCCAAAATAATGAGAGTTCAGTTAGCTGGCCACAAAAGACAAAAAAAGAGGCGACTGAAAAGTCAGACAGAAGCTTTCCACTTTGATTAAAGGCTTTTCCAGGCAAAGGCAAAGGCAGAGGCAAAAAGGGAAATCACGTTGTCAGGTAAATTGAAATATAATTGAGCTGGCAGCTCCACCTGGCAGTCGTTCGGGTTCCGCCTCACTGCCGTGGCTTATTAGGACAAGGCGACAGGTCGTATGCGTGATATGCGCAAACCGTTGTCATTGTCGCACTAAAGTAAAATTCTGGGCGAAAGGGAGGCTGCAACCCCCATTTGCACCAGCACCAGAAATTTGCATAGTTTCATTTTGTGTCAGCAGCAAATGTGCAGGTCACAACGAGTTGAACAGGAGTTTACAGGGTGGAACTATAATATTTGCCATTTAAACTGCATTTCAATTGTATCTTTAATACATATTTATAAAAATTATAATAGTATTCAAGGGTATTAAGCTAGTTTGAATTTATTTTTAATAATTTGTAAGTGATGTTTTTATTTATTCAAATTTTGTATTGTTATTTTCATATTAAAAATTATTAAAAATATTATTTTAATGCATATAAAAGATCTAAATAATATTCATTGGCTAGTCATATATTAAACATATTGTTTTAACAGTTTTGTTGTAATTTATTATCATATACTATAATAATCTATATAAATTTAGCATTTAAAATACATATAAATAATATTTGTTTGTTTTATTAAATTAAAGTAGTTTGGGTTTATTATATACCGTTTATTTAGTTGTATTTATTTAGTTTGAATAAATTTATAATAATTTTTCTTGAGAATTTATTGTTTTTTAAGTCTTTTTCTTATCAATTTACAGATTTAAAGTTCTTACCTACATTTTTAAAGACTTTTAATTATTTAAACAATGTCTTTTCGTTTATTTTTATTTAAAGCATAACCAATGAAAATTTTAACAATGTTTTAATTTAATTATTTATTTCATTTTCTTATTATTTAATAAATTTAAAAACATTAAAAAGAATAAATAAGGCTTTCAAAATATCGCAATAATATTATAATTCTTTTAATTGTTCTTTAAAAGATAAAAACTATTTATTTTAAGAATATTTTTGTAAGTAATTTCTATTACTAACTATATTAACCCTTTTAATACTCATTTTAATATTATACCCACCCAAAACCTTCAACTTAAACCCTTCAAATTCTGATTAATATCCAATTTGTTCTACTTTGTTTTAAAATATAAAATAATTTTAATTTTATACAAATGTACGCCAAGTTATGCCTTGATTTCCGTTGAAAATAATTAATTTAAAATGTACCACAACTTTTATTGTTCTTTTTTGTGGCTTCAGAGCGAACTCTCTGCCGCAGAATTTAGTTAGGGGTTTCCCCACTCGAAAGTTGCAGCGGTGAGACTTCATTAAAATATTTGCATCCCCGCCCCACTGTGCCTTGTTTGTGGGGGGGGGGGGGGGGGGGGAAAACTGTGCGAAAATATGTGATGCTGCTGTTGCTGTTGCTCTTGCTTTTCTCGCTTTCCTCGCTTTTCCTGATCCTCCCACTTGTCTTGCTTTCCCTGTTGCTGTTGTTGTTGCCGAAAAGTTTGGCTGCACTTTGCTTTGCCGGCAAGTGACGTGCTGACG
Source organism: Drosophila truncata (assembly GCA_008042515.1). Lineage (NCBI taxonomy): Eukaryota > Metazoa > Arthropoda > Insecta > Diptera > Drosophilidae > Drosophila > Drosophila truncata. The sequence goes on from VNJQ01001807.1 coordinate 5,458, forward strand.
GGCGTCGTCCTGGCAAAATTGTCATCAAGCGTTTTTAATTACAACCCATGTGCCAGGACGGGAGAGGGGCGTGCCAGGAGACAGGGCATGATTTTAGGGGGGGAAAGGGAAAAGGGGAAAGGGAAAAGGGAATTCAGAGGACACTGGCGGCGGTTGTGGCTGTTGTTCCTGCGGGCAGCCGTAGAGCTGCAAGTGACATAAGCAAATCAGACGCCTGTCAAGTCGTATGTGTGCGCTGCTTACGTCATCAGCAGGAGGAGAGGACAACAGAGCGACACCAGGACACCAGGACACCACCCCCAACAGAACCCATCCCCTGTTGTCATTAGAAATGTCACAACAAAGCTGAAACAGCTGCAACACTGTGCTGAGGTCCGTGTGTATCCTTGACGCCCGGCTGGCTGGAAATTCGGTTTGAAAATTCAACCACCGCCCCCCCGAAGGTTGGTATCATAGCAATGCAGTCTCTGGACCAGCAATTGGCAGCTATTTTCGGTCTACTTGGCCATTTCGCATTTCGAATTTCACATTTTCTCCATTTTCCCCATCGAAAGCCAAGCAATAATGTCTCCTCGTTTGACATCCGCATTTAATATTCCCCGAGCTGAAATGAACATTTCCATTGGTGAACGAGAGTTTTCTCTCTCTCTCTCTCCCATAAAATCTGTTTGGCCCCCAATTCCCCACTCCATTATTGGGAATAAACATTGCCTCGATTTCGATTTAATTTCCTTCGACATTTTCGAATTTTATTGGCACTGTGGAAAACGTTCAAGTGTATTCTCTCTGTGTGTGCACATTCGAATCATCATCGACCAAGAGTGAAATTAATAAAGTCAAGTGGGCACAAGCCATCTCAAGTGGAGCATCGCTTCATTTAAAACTCGGTTGAGTCATTTTACGAATTGTTATTCCACTTTGAAGAGGTTTCAATTTACGAGTTTTTAGATGTTACGGCAGAGATATGATAAGATTACCAAGGCAATCGTGGGATCTTATAGACCTTAAGTGCCTAAGAGTCTAAGATTGCATTTTTTTTAGCTTAAAAAGTCAGCAGACGGAACTTTAATACTTTGTAATAGATAGTCGGGGATTTAAGTGAACTTAAATGTGTTGAGAAGGTATTTCTCATCGGGATTAACTTAAGATTAATCTACTTTACAATGAAATTATTATTATTATTAATTTACTCACAAAACTCTTCATCTTTAATATCTCAAATATTTAATTTGATATCCTTAATCATACTCCAAACTCTTTTTCTGTCTGTGCATTGCAAAAGTAATAATAACCACCAACTGAATTCCCTTATAAATGGCCTTTTCCGCGACGATTAATGTTAAACCGATTAAATGAATTCTAATTACACTTGAGCGAGGCTCATTAACGCGCATCCAGGCACACGAACTGCCAACAAAGGACTCAAAATGTGTACCAGACAGGTCCTGGCTACATGCTGCCTTGTGTCCCTGCTGAAAACAGAGAGGAGTTGCTGGCGGAGTTTGAGTTGGAGTTCCTTTTGCATGTGAAACTACGGGGATTTATGGCTCAGCCAGGGACACGCCCCGCCAATCCCCAAAGTTAAAGCTGGAGCAGGAGCAGGAGGTGAGGAGCTGGGTCAGGAGCTGTAGCTCGATTTGTAGCTGAAGTTGAAGCTCTCCCCCAGCTTGAGGGGCCACCACCGGACAGCTTTGATGATGGAGGGCGATATTGTTGCGTTTTAATTGAATTTTCTTTGTGGGACAACGGCGACAACGGGAGCAACACGACAAATACAATAAAGGACAAACAGCAGGAATCACGGGCTCTCGGTGGGAGGGTGGAACAGTCGGGGCTTCTCTCTCCCTCTCTCTCTCACACCCCTTCAGGAAAAGTGGCAATGAAGGCAATAATGAAACGAAATTCACTAACAAAAGGCAGCCAACTATTGTTTTTATTGCCTTTTGTCGCTGTGGCCGCATACAGTTGTTGCTGCAATTGTGTGTCGGACGCTTCCTTGTGGCGGTTGTGTCCTTTGTGGCCAGGAGCTCTTGTCAGACCACGCCAAATAATATAATTCCCCGCATATTGCCAGCGGTGGCTTTTAATAAAAGCGCCATCCACATCGCCATCGCCATCGCCATCGCCATCGCCATCGCCATCCACCTGCTGCTGGCTGATGGAGATTTAGTGACCAGGGAAAGCCAGTGGAGATCCCACTTGAACTCGGCCGCAGTTATGCAGATTTCTGTGGGAATTGTAGAGATTTTTCTTGTGTTTATTAGACCGAGGTCGTTGGGTGATACCCTATACTGAATAGAAAGGTAGATTGAATTGGGAAGGGAGTCTACAAATATTTCTTGGAACTTGTTTCATAAAATATATTTATTACTGCCTATTTTGAGCTGAAAATAAAGCCTAGTTTCTGGTAAAAATTATTAAAAACGTATGAGAAACCTAGATGAACTTCGTATAAGGCTTTAACAACTATTTAACATTAATTGTTTATTTTAATCCAGCGAAGAAACTGAAGAATAGAGAACTATAGATTTTAAATCAATTAAAAATACACTTAAATTTATCCAATATATTTTGTTTAACTTCCCTTTGATTTCTTCGGTTTTTGTAAAGGAGAAACAACACGTTTTTGTTTATGTTTTGTCCTAATTTAAATATATATCAGAAGCCAGAACATTTTTCCTGACGCCTTTTGGGTATGCAACACATTTTGCAGTGAACCAGCCGGGTATGGCATAGTCGTAGAACATTCTTTCTGCTCCTTTTTTTCTGCAACTGTTTCATGTTTTATGAGAATAAATGTGCTGCGTAGGCTGGACCTTGAGTGGGTGTGAGTGAAGGATAAATGCCGCCTCCTCCTCCTCCTCCCGGTTATCTGCTGCCATCGCAGACTTTGTTTGCACAAGACGAGTTCGCAATTTCCTACAGCTGAGCTCCGGTTCCGCCTCCACCTCCGCCTCCATCTCCGCTGCCTCCTCCGTATCCTTGTCCGTCTCCAGCCAATTCCCCTCCCGGCGGCTGTGCAAACATAATGCTCTGCGAATTAAAGCTTTTTTGCCAGCCAATAAATTATTCATGCTGTAAGACAACTGGCGGTTCGAGGGGCCAAATTATAGCTCAAGTCTTCAGAGGCTAAAGTGAGAGTGAGGGGTGAGAGTGGGAGAGCCTCAAGTGCCTTCGAGCGGAAACGGAACTCAATTCATTAAAATGAATGAACGCAGGAGGAGCGCAGTCGAGTGCATGACTAACGGTAAGCGGATGCAGGCTGAAAGATGCAAATCCGGCAGCTGAAATTGCCGTTTCTGTTGCCAAAGTCGCTGCCATTTTGCCCTTTTGCGGGCCATAGTTGGTCCAAATTAGATGGGCTGCGGAAATATGGAAATTTATACAGTTTTCCCCCTGACTCGAGGGTGATGCTTGGCTTACTTAAGCGGAAACCCTTTTTGGGGGGGGGGGGGGTGGCAATCGCATATAGCAATTGTGCTTAAATTTAGCCAAAAGTAAGCTTAAATATGTTGTGTATTAAATTATATATTCATTAAAGTATATATTATTTATAAATGCCTTGTATTTTAATTAATAGATAGCTACATTTTCTTAAAATCTTGCTATATTTTCTATAATTTCCAGGCCTGCAGCATGTCTACTCCAAAGAGCAGCCGCGGCATTGGCCAGTGCAACAGTGGCAGCGGCAGCTTGAGCCTTTTTGGCGGCATTGCCACTGGCAGCACCATCACCATGGCCAGTCATGGCCATGGCCAAGAGAAGGCCAATCAGCGTCTGCGTCGCATACCCAGCGTCCAGCCGGGTGCCTTGAGCTACGAGGAGCTGGTCAAGGAGGGCACCTTTGGCCGCATTTATGCCGGCAAGCTGGGCGAGTCCTGCGATGCATTGGTCAAGACGGTCATCGATGGGGCCTCGCTCACCCAGGTGGCCTGTCTCCTGCAGGATGCCTCGCTGCTGATCGGCGTCAGTCATCAGCACATCCTGGCGCCGCTGCTGGCCAATACGGAACTGCCGGGTCCACCGGAAATTGCCTATCCCTATCCGTCCAAGGGGAATCTGAAGATGTGAGTGAAGAAACTTAACATTCTATTAAAATTAGCATTGAATAAATTATGGTAAAAGTAATTTTATCACATTTACTTAATACCTTTGAATTTTTTTCCCTTTTAAGGTACTTGCAAAAGTCTCGGGACTCAAGCACAGCCTTGAGCACCCGCCAGCTGGTTGAGTTTGGCCTGCACATCACCAAGGGCTTGGCCTATCTGCACTCCCTGGGTATTGTCCACAAGGATATTGCCACACGCAATTGCTAGTGAGTAGAGAAAAGAAAACAAACTTAAACAGACTATTTACTTAACTGATAGATCTTAATATCCTAACTAATAGTTTTTTATTAACTCATTCCCTTCATTACTCTTTCCTTCCAGCCTTGATGAGGACTCTTACGTGAAGATCTGCGACAGTGCCCTGTCCCGGGACCTCTTCCCGGATGACTACGACTGCCTGGGCGACAACGAGAACCGGCCACTGAAGTGGCTCTCCTTAGAGTCGCTCCAGAAGCGGGTGTATGCCACCCAGGGGGATGTGTGGGCACTGGGCGTTACCTACTGGGAGCTGGTCACCCTGGCCCAGATGCCGCACGAGGAGGTAGATATATTCGAGCTTACAAATTACTTGGCTGCCGGCTTCCGGCTAGAGCAGCCCGTCAACTGCCCCGATGAATTGTAAGTAAACCGAAGCTCATAGGGGAAGGAGTATACATGAAATTAATAAAATTTCCCTGTATCTTTTTCCATTTTCCATTTTCTCTAAAAAAAATACAGCTTCACCGTTATGAACTGCTGCTGGCACAGTGAGGCCAAACAGAGGCCGACGCCCTCGCAGCTGCTGTCGTATCTGCAGGACTTCCATGCGGATCTGGGCATGTACATCTAAGCGAGAGGAAGGACTCAAGTCTAAGCGAGGAGCAACGAGCGAAGCCTAAGATAAATTAATTGAAACTTTTGCATTTTAAATGTGAGATTAATGTGAATTTACCTGTTAGAGTTCGGCGAAAAACCAATTAAAATGAAAGCCAGCTAACTTCAGATACGTAAGCAACACACGCGAAAACACAAGAAACACTAAGGAAAACTATACAACATCATAATTGCACACCCAGGGTGGACCTCAATGGGTTAAGTTGTATGTAAAGTGGGCTATTAAGGGGTTAAAGGTATGTAAATAAAAATTAAAGGAAAGGCAAAGGAGAAAAGCCTTTAAAGGCCACACTGCGTATGCGTGATGCAAGTAATAAGGCAGAGCCCACAGGGCGCATGAATGATATAAACCTTGACCAGCTTCAGCAGTGATATTTATTAAAATCCAATCAATGTCCTTAAAGCACATACACACAGCTTAGGCCACATTGCGTATGAGTCCTTTGCAAGCTGATACAATTTATAAACAACTCAATGCCCTTAAGACCGGCCCAAGACAGCACAAGTCAAACGGCAATATTGAGGTCCACTTCCACCCGAAACAAATATTACAAACAGTTTAAGGCCATCACTTTTCCCCAGCAAAACTACAGAAAAGGCCTCTAGCACGTGGTTTAAGCATAACGTAAAACTGAGCATTTAAGTAGCTAGCAATTGAATAACAAACACTCAGACACAGAGGCACTCACACTCACACTCACACTCACACTCAAACCGTACATGATAAATGAATGTGAATTATTGATGTGCATATTTTATTGAATGTGTGTAGTAGCATAAGGAAAGGAAGGGAAGGAATACAGAAGGGATAGAGTAAGAGGGATCAAAGAAGGAGGAGGCTTGAGGAAAGCCATGAATGGGGAGTTGAGAGGCGACAACAGAATTGCGGAATCTTTTGTTCTCGAATGTTGTCCTCGATTGTTACGAAAGCGATATATTTATTTACCTTGATTATTATTATTATTATTAATATTGCGTACATGTCATAAGGGAGGAAGTTCAAAACAGAATCTGAATCAGGTGAAAAGCAAATGTTAAACTGATGGCAAACAAAGCACACTATAAACCTACACATACCTACTATGTAGCACAGACACACACTTAACCCCTGCAAGGCTTAACCCCTCGTGACGCACTGACCATCGCTTAGTTGCTCAATTATTTCAGGGCTGTAATCTCCGCTACTGACAGGACACGCCATCCAAAATGCAGATGCAGCTGGGATTTCTTCCAGTGCACTTGCAACTCCCTTTCTCTCTCTCTCTATCGCTCTCTCCCTCCAGCTGTCATTTGAAAATCCCCAGCTTAAGATGTCCTTGTTGTTTGTTTATGCCTTTTAGTTGAATTAGCCAAGAATTTTCTGTGTTTCTGTTTCTGCTTCTGTTTCTTTCCTAGAGTTATGTATTAATTTGCATTTCCGTTAGCCAAAAGCCAGCTGGCAACTTAAAGTTGTCAAGTCCCCCGACGAACAACACCCCCAAAAGAACCCACAATAATGACACTAGCCGATGTGGAAAATAAATGGGAATATAAAGGCATGGGGGGAGCAAATATCGCTTTGTTTTAAAGATGAATATTAAGGGAGAATATTGAGATATGCTGCTCCCCCATTCCATTGTAACCCCTAAAAGGCCACATCGTGTAGTGTTACTAGCTAAATAATTGCCATCTTAAGATGGCTTCAAACGTAGCTTAAATGTTCTCTGTAATAAATACAAAACAAACGAAAAAAATATATGAAAACTACATCCAAATAACTAAGAAAAGGAAATAGAAAATACTTACTACAGTTCCAGAACCAGCAGCTGCTTATTCATCTAGTTATGTAAGCTTTCGCCATATGGTTTACTCTTAAGCTACGCCATCTCGACGTTACTAAGGCAAATACCGAACTGGAAAACTATCAAGGCAAAGGATCTCTCTGTCTGCATTTTAATAAATATACATACATATATTCCCCGAAAAAGGCTGCCAGGCAGCCATTAGACACGCACTCCCACACACAAACACACACACACACACACACACTGACACACACCTAGAGTTATCCTGTATTTCGAGTAGATTATAAAGCTAAGGGGAGGAAGAAGAGGAAAGATGAAAGAGGAAAGAGCTCTCCGCCACCACTACTATAACTAACTGAATGTGTTTCATGTTTATCATATATGTGTATGTGAGTGTATGTCTATGACTAAACGTATATTTTGTCGTCAAATTGAAAACTAACTGTAACTGTAACTGTAACTATTAACAACATCAGCAAGAACAACAGCAGCGGAAGGAGCACACACACTAACCCACACACCCACACACAGAGAAGCCACAAAGCAAAACAAATTGTCTCATTCTCTCCACATATGTCTCACTCTTTAACTCTATATAGATGTATCTCTGTCTCTGTCTTATCCTTAGATATACTCTAGCGTATGTATGATTGTATGTGTATACGGAAGCAAAGGCAAACAAATTCGAAACTAACGCGTATTCGTATTCGAAAACAAAGCTATTTCTGCTAAGACACACTCACCTACACACACACTCTACACTAATACTAACACCCACACCCACACCAACACCAGCACCTCCCTCTCCATCTGATAACGATGGAAGCGGGGCGTGGCACTATAAGACAAGGCTAAGAAACCTGAGAAACAGGCACAAAACCAAAAGCAGAAATTCAATTTTTGTGAGGAGACAGCAGAAACATAAAGCAAAAAACAAGAAAACCAAAAAAAAAAACAAGAAAACAACAAAAACAAAGCAAATAAATTAAATGTTCCTTTTGAATCATAAACAAAAATTGCAAACTGAGCAATCTCAGTGCTTTATTAATCCACCAACGGCTTCCTATGGGTTTGTATGGAGGGAACTGGGGGAAAAAATAAAGGATGCATCTTTGGGCTGGGGAAAAGAACTGAAACTCCGCCTGAGTGTGGGTCTGGGACTGGGTTCTGGGTCCTGGATCCTGGGTCTGGGTTCTGGGTGCTTGTCCAGGTCCGATTCGCTGGCCGATTCTGATCCATGCGAGGACACGTTCGCATACAACAGGAGCGGAGCGAAGGACTACGAGACTTGGGGCCCTGAAATTGAACTGCCCCTTTACTGGTGCGATTTCGTAATGCTCAACCAGATATATAATAATACAAGCGTCCGAGTCCACAAAATCGAACAACATTATTTATAATTTCAACAAGAAAGGAAGCTAACTTCGGTTCGCCGAAGTTTATATACCCTTGCAGATTGCAATTGAACTATAAAATTAAAGTCGAAATTCTGAAATAATAATAAGTGGTCAATTCCCAAATTTGATTAAAATATTTTGAGAAATAGCGAAACTATGATTTTTTTATTATTACCCTGATTGTTCCTATGACACCTATAGGATATAGTCGTTTAATTTTCATGAAAATAAAACTAAGATTCTCAAACAATATTAAGTGGCCAAATCTCAAATTTGATGAAAATATGTTGAGAAACGGCGAAGTTAGAATATTTTCTATTATTTTCCTGATTGTTCCTATGGCAGCTATAGGATATAGTCGGCCGATCCTTATGAAATTTGGTATGTCGTATTATGTTGCCAACAATAGCATTCGTAAAAAATCTGAATTCTCTAACTCTAAAAACACCGAAGTTATACCATTTCCGATCAATCAGTTATATGGCAGCTATAGGATATAGTCGGCCGATCCCGGCCGTTCCGACTTATATACTGCGTGCAAAGGAATGAAGGGTGTGTGCAAAGTTTCAAGTCGATAGCTTTAAAACTGAGAGACTAGTTTGCGTAGAAACAGACAGACGGACAGACGGACAGACGGACAGACGGACAGACGGACAGACGGACATGCTTATATCAACTCAGGAGGTGATCCTGACCAAGAATATATATACTTTATAGGGTCGGAGATGTCTCCTTCACTGCGTTGCACACTTTTGACCAAAATTATAATACCCTCTGCAAGGGTATAATAATATGCATATTTATTTTGAAATAAATTAAGTGAAAAAGGGACACGGACATGGCTAACTAACTTTCTGTTATTTTTATAATATATGTTAAAATTTATGAAAAACTGAAGTTTACAAGAAGAAGATGTTAACAAATAAACAGAAATGACAACTTTTTAAAAAACAAACTGCGTAATACAAAAACTTAATTGTCTAATAAACCCCATGTCATTAGCCCATTTTTGTTAAATTTTCAAAAAACAATTGGACTGACACATTTCATCAATATTATTAAAACTTAGAAACACTCTTTTCACTCAATAACATAAATTTGTTAATTGTTTTTGTATTTTCTGGGCTTTTTAAGGGTTACTCCCCGGCTTTTGAGAGCCGGTCCTGGACCGGGTCCGCCGTCCTTTAACTCAGTCAAACATATTTGCTGTGCGTGTCAAAAACTGAGCGATGCGCATTTGTTGACCCCCACCGAGTACCATTTTTTTCCAAAGGATTCGCTGGCCACGCTCTAATTACAAAGAGAGCTAGGCCCAAGCAAATCGACTAGGGGATACCCTATATTTATATAAACTTGGAGCCGATGAAGAGTATATAATAGAGATTTAAATAAGAAACAGACTCGATTACTATAATAACTATTCTAAAGAAAATCAAATACTGTTAATAATAACATTTTATTGGCCATTTATTTGAAACAACAAAAGTTTTCCCATCAAAAAACTACCCACAAAGATAGGATATACCCTCTTCCCCGGATAATACCGGGTATACTCAATCCTTTTTGCCCTCGCCCTCGGAACTGTCACTGGACATTCGCTTTTTCACCCATTCTCATAACGACAAAACTTTGAGTGGCAGGCCCGCAGGATGGGCGGCTACTCTGTATCCTGATGGCGATGGGGAAAAGCTGCGTTATATGTTTGCCTCTGAGACGGCAAAAAAAAAAAAACGGAATCAGAAAGCAAAACAAACTAAATGGGAAAATCTGGGGCTGAAGTTTGCCGTGGAACAACATCGTTGGCCATCGTTGCGTGGAAAAATCGGAGGCAGGCGGAAGCGGAAGTGGAAGTCTTCCTCGCGGATACCTCAACAGGTGGTGAAGGTGGGTGGAGATGGTGTTGGAGGGAGAAGGCTCTGCGGCCATTCCATTGGATTAAGTTTTGTAATTAGCCGAGTCTGATTGAATTGGAAATCATGTTTGCGAATTAATGAGCAATTAGTTGACGCATTATGAGCGTCTGCCTGGGTTGATATGGGGCCCGGATTGATAAGAAACAGGGTTGATATGGGATTCTGTGTAAATAAATACCATGAATCAGGTTAGTTTTTAGTGAATTGTTCGCACTAAAGAATTTAAGCTTAAATTTTAAGTTTAAACCATCTATAAAATAATGTATCCTTTAAATTCTGCAACCAATTTATATATAAACATTTTAATTTGTTAAATTTGAAAATAAATATAGGAATAAATTATTTAATTTTGATTTAGACAACATTTTTAGCTCCCATAAGTAAACAAAAGCTAAAGAATTCATTTGGCTATTTGTTGCTGTGATACTATTTTAGTATATTTTGCATAAATATATACCACAAACTAGTATCAAATATTATCCCCCCTTTAAAATGTACATTTTGGCAATTTCAATTATTTTATAAAGGGATTTCCCCCTAAATATGCATAATAAAAACCAAAAGACCATTTTAATTTAATAAACCAACATCGGAATAATGAAATTCGGCTCGAATTTTTGGCTCTGAAGTGTAGGGTGTTGCATAAACTGGCAAATGGGATGACTTTGGGCCCTTTGGCAGGCATAAATCAGAATTTGTGATTGAGTTTATCGCAGCGTTTTGGCATTTTAATCTATTTAGCATTTAATTGGCAACCAAATGACCTGGTCCGAGACTATGAAATATGCAAAACGCTTTTTAAATCATTTAAACGGCTTTATTATTTATGAATTGCGATGATTTGTGGCACTATTGGACGGCGGCGGTATCGATTGCCGTCGCAGAGGCACTAAACCAATTAAATGTGAGTAAACATAGCACAGGAATGATCGAAATTTTAGATTGCACCATAATATATACACAATTTTTATCCTGTGGTTTTCACAGTGCACTTTTTACCCACCATTTTCGACTCAATCGGTTTAATTGTTTATGCAGTCCGCGTTTGCCCGGAATGTTAAACAAATTGCGGTATTGCGGACATATTGCATTTTTATCTGCCGTGTATTATGGGCTGTGTTTTTTACCGCGTTTAATTAAAATGATGTATAAACTCTCACGACCACATGTGGGTATATAGTGTACATATATATAGACATATATAGACGTGGAAACCCGAAACCACAAAATAAATAGATTGCCCAGGAAGGTCCAGGAGCTGCAGCGATTATGTTTACGACCAGACCACGGACTCAGTCCGGATTGTTATTGCAGCTTCCAGTTATCGGTGTGGATTTTACATTTGATTAAACGTAAATATTGTAGGAAAAACAACGAGCAGTTGGCTTGAGTCCATCAATTTTGGCAACAAAAACTGCTGCTTTCTGCGGCTGTTTTTGGTAGTTACACGTTCTTCTCTTGCATTAATTAAAATTTCACGCCAAGCTGGCTTGGGCATCAACAATAACCACTGAAATAACTCAACGTGATAGACGCCGAAGCCCGGCAATTAAACAATCAAAAGCGGGGGAAGGGGCGTAACCCAAGATCGAATCTCTAAAGTTGTGTGTCTGCCACATCGACAACACAACAGTTGGCCAACTTATCTCCCGGCCAGACACCAAACTCGAAAATACCGAATAGCAAAAACCAAACAATTGCAGCTGCAACATTTCGCCAGTTGGCTTGATTATTTTTTGTGGGTGGGTATTAGTCCAGTGCTGCCAGGGGTGGCCAATCCAATCAGTTAAAAAAGCTAGATTTTTGATAATTTTTTAAATTACTTAAATATAATATTTAAAGTAATGTATTACATTTTATTAAAATATATTTATTATATCATGTATGTACTTAATAAAAGTACATCAAGTTTTTCTTTTCATTTTACCAAAATGTATCGATTTTTAATGATCCATTTACAAATTGCAAATTAAACGTTAAACCAATACAAAATACATTAATTAGTATAATGTTACTATTATCAATGACATCTTAAAACATTAATTGCTATGATCATACGAATACTATTGCAAATAATAGATAAATACATTAATTACAATAATGTTATATTATGTTGTTGCTAAATTATAAAATGGGTCTGTGCTGTAAATGGGTTTAAAAACAAAACGTTTTTAAATCAGTTCTCCTGGATTAATCACTGCAATATGATGGATAAAAAATACAGCTCTTTCGTTGTTTGTATTCTGACTGGCTACTTACTCGGCGGGGTACAAAATCTAAGAAAACCCCCAAAAAAAAAAAACTCCTTTCAGTAAAGCTATCTTCAATTCAGGTCCATTCCCTAGTAGAGTTTACCAATATAAAATGTGAACCTTTGGACAGTGAGTTTTGCGGCTTTGAATATTGCTTTTTAAAGTCCATAAATCGAAGCTACAAGTACATTTCCCTAAAAGTGAAACTCAACCATATTCCGATTACCAATGTTAAGGTAAGTCAAATTACCTTTTCAACGTATAAATGGTTATCTTTTTTTTACTATTTAGGTTAACTTGGGATTATATAAGCGACTGAATGGGTTAAAACCCTTTCTGTACAATTTGACCGTCGATGCGTGTAAGTTCTTGAAAAACCCAAACTCCAACCCGATTGCAAGTTATTTTCATGGATTCTTTAAAAACCATTCCAACTTAAATCACTCTTGTCCTTTCAACGTAAGTACACGAAACTCTTTTGATTCTCGAAGATATAGTCAGTCCCTAATGATATTGTTTCAGCATGATCTGGTGTTGGAAAAAGTATCCTCTGAGTTTGTAAACAATCGAATTACAAGAATGTTGCCTTTTCCCGAAGGCAGCTACATGTTCCAAACCGATTGGTATGCGTACGACATTAAGAGAGCTGAAGTTAAACTTTATTTAACTCTTTCATAAATATTTTTTGATGTATTTTATTTTTATTTAGTTAGAAATTGTGTATTGATAATTATTTTCTTAGTTTTCAGTGTGTTCAACTATGTAAAGTTTAGGAAAATAATATTGTTTCTAAAGCTATTCAAGTGGCAAGGTTTTCCACTTGGATAACATGCAGAATGATTATGTAAATACATTAATTATTATATTTATTTAGTTTTAATTATTATCTTTTATAGAGCATATATAAATCAATAAAAAAAAGGTTTAAACTATATATATATTTTTTTTGTAACTTTAATTGTGCTTAAATTGGTTCCAGCTCTAGTAATGTATCTTTCCAACGTATAAAAATCCTCCGTTAGCTGCAAGAGTATTCCGACATCGGTTTTTAGAAGTCAGCTTAATTTGTTAATAATATTTTATTTTACACGTGACAGAGAAATTAAAATAAATAAGAAAAGAAGCAAACTTCGGCGCGCTGAAGTTTGTATACCCTTGCAATAATAATAAAAGGCCGCCTCTCTATCTATTAATTCCCTGATTGTTCCTGTGACAGCTATGTATATTATATAGCCGTCTGATTTTTATGAAAATAAAACCGAAGTTCTGAAATAATAAAACATCGCCAAATATTAAATTTGGTGAAATATGTTGAAAAATGACAAAGTTATAATTTTTTTCGAAATATTTTCGATCGCTCCTATGGCAGCTATATGATATATAGTCGTCCGATCCGGACCTACTTATATATGTAGGTGTAAGAGTATAAAGAAGACTAACTGCAAAAATTCATTCAGATAGCTTCAAAACTGAGGAACTCTGAGGGACATGGATAGATCGATTCGGCTGTTGATGCTATATATATTCTTTATAGTGTCGGAGATGTCTCCTTCACTACGTTGCAAACTTTTGATTGAAATTATAATACCCTGCAAGGGTATAAAAATAATAAATATTCAGTTAACCCTTGAATCCAACCATGGACACAATTACACATTCAGTGGACTGTGAACACTCGCAGATGACATTGGACCATATGAAAATACTCTACTCCTACTTTCCTTATTATTATTTATTATTAATATTATTGTGAAAGACTTTAGCTAAGCTATTATTTTTATTTATATTTAAAGAATACTTTTCATACTCATAAATCATCGAAATTTTTATTTATATTTAAATAATACTTTTCATACTCATAAATCATCGAAATTTAAATTTAAGGAGTCATATGTATATAATAGATAACCTCTAAAACTCCATTTAATCGTAATTCAATATTTCAATAAGCTACCCAATCATCAAGAGTAATCTAAATGCTTTTCCCATTAAAAATATATATATTGATTAAAATATTGAAATTTATGGTTCAGTTCTCGTGGATATTTCAATACATAATGTTGGAGCGCATTCTCGTTGCCTGCTTAGTGACTGTCTGCTTGGCCAGCGTGGTACAAAGTCTACGAAAACCCAAAGAAATTTTACTTTTCCTAAAGCTATCTTTATTCCAGGCTCACTCCCTGGTAGAGTTGACCAATATCAAATGTAAAACTATGGATAGCACGTTTTCCGACTTTGAAATTTGTCGATTAAAGTCCGTAAATCGGACCTACAAATACGTTTCTGTAAAAGTGCGACTCTTTAAGGTTCCGATAACCAAAATTAAGGTATTGCAGATTAACTTTGAAAATTATTTAAAAAGGTGTATAATGTTATTTTTTATATGATTTAGATTAACGTGGCATTATATAAGCGACTTAATGGACTCAAGCCCTTCCTGTACAATGTAACCTTCGACGGATGCAAGTTCTTGCTAAGTACAACGTCCAATCCTGTGGCGAGATATTTTTACGAATTCGGCAAGGATTTCTCCAACCTTAATCACACTTGTCCTTATGATGTAAGTGATCAAATTCACTTTAAAAACTTGTACTATTATTATTATTTTTATTTTATAGCATGATATTATAGTGGATAAGGTATCCGCTTCGGATATGAATCATCGCATAACCCGAGTCCTGCCATTTCCCGAAGGCAGTTACATGTTTCAAAGCGACTGGTATGCATATGACATCAAAAGGGCTGAGGTTAAACTTTATTTAACTCTTTCATAAATATTTCAATACCTTTGAAAACATGACTAAATAACAATTTATTTAGTTTGTTTTTCTTAGAAATATATTTTTAGTTATCCTTCATAGCTTTAGCCTATTAAAATACAATCTTAAAATTGTTTTACTATTGGGTGATGAATAAAGAAATGTCTTTAATTTAAAATAAGATTGTAAATTAAATGTATAGTTCTCCCTTAAACCACTAGTAATATTAAGTCCCTGCAAAAAATCCAGCTAGACTTCGCTCAGAAATCGCCAAATTGCCCCAACAGATGTTCAGACTATTGATAAAATAAAATGGCAGAAACCGTTTACAACTTTCGACCGTTTTACAACTAACAAAGGGTCACAAATCAAGTCCAACCGAGTCGCAGTCGCAAGGGGTTGCCGCCGACGCCAATGCCGACCCCGACTCCTCGGGATCGTGACTAACCGGAAGTCGCCATGTGCAAGAATTCCGCCTGGCACCAAAAACCCCTTCCCCCAACTCCTAATCCCGCCCAGTTTCCTCATCCTTTCCCAACTTGGGCCGCCTGCAGTGTTGCGATTTAATTAAAGCGCCATTAAGTCAGCAATTAACAACAACAACAACAATAGCAACAATGGCAGCAGCAACAACAAAAGCTACAGCAACAATAGCAGCAGCAGTAACAGCGACAACAACAAAGCGGCAAAATAACTTTAGCGTCCTGATATTTATACCCTTACCAAGGGATACTAGTAATGTGTCATACATTATATGAAATATCCCACAATCCAAAAAACAAGGTTTGAGTTGTATAGCCATAATTTTTCTTATTTATATTATCAACATACAAGCATAAAAGGATATATTAGGGTGGTTCAAAAGCACTAAGAGTTTTTAAAAGTCTTTAAAAATACGAATAAATGTTATTCACAAAAAATGAAACATTACAAGGTTTTCAAAAATCTTTACGGTTGTTAAAAGCCCTTACAATGCGACAAAAAGTATTCTATGGCATTTTCATATACTTTTTTGGAATTATATTTATATCGGGTAAAAATATTTGACATTAGTCCAATATTTACATTTTTTATAGCTCAATGTTACTTTATTTAACATCTTGTAGCACATTGCGAAATTTAGGTAACAAATGGTACTTTGTAAAGATTTTATCCACTAAAATGTTTGTAGTTTTTTCATTAAAACGAAAGATCAGGAATTTCAATAAAGATATTTGAGACGTTCAACATAATTATTTCCTCTAAACAAGGTTCTCTTAATTTAAGTCAAATAAATTAAGAGGAAATAAATATATTATATTCGCAAAGGTATCCTGCATTCGATTAGCCAAAAGTAAACTCCTTTTCTCGTGGCTTTTTCCCTTTGTTTTGCCCCTTTTCATTATGTTTGCTTTGCTTTGTTGCTGCTGGCGCATTAAACTCTTTTTTGTAGCCACGTTATCGCTTAGAGAATTCATTAGCAATTGCAGGGGGACATTCATTGGGTCTACAAACCATTTTGCATATCACAAAATAAAACGAAATAATAAAAAACATCGCTGAAAACCTGGAAAAGGACTCGTACATTCACAAAATGCAAAGGCAAATGTTGGGGAAAAGTTGCAACCCTTTGAGGTTTGCCGACAAACTGCATCTGGCAACGCAACATTTTCGCCACAGTGGCCAAGACATTTTAATAATGTTGGGTATTTATAGGAAGTCGCAGGAAAAAATACCTTCTATAAGTAACCGTAAGTATTTTCAACTTATTTATTAGAAGGAGTAAAAATTCCTGAATTTTAAATAAATATTTTAAAACGTTTTAGTTATTTGGAATCTAGATAAGGAAGGCACTCCATAAAAAAATAGAGTTTATTTTGAGTTATTTAATTCCATAAAAAATTAAGTTTACTACCAGTTGAAAACTCGCTTCTAAACAACTTAAGTTGCTGTTAAATATAAAATATGTATTAATTTGCTTAAGATTATGAGGAAATGACAATTTCAAATTGTTCTCCCTTTTTTATTGTATTTAATTTTTTAGTTATATTAAAAAGCTGTACAAAATAAATTAATTATATAAGACTAGTTACACCTTCGAGGTCAAGTTCGGTCTGATTTATTTAAATAACAAATCAAAGACCATCCAAAAATAACAAATATATTATATATAAAAAGTAACGTTCTTGCTTAACTTTTTCTAGTACAAAAAAAAACTATTAGTAAATGTTTAAAATCTGCAAACATTCCGCCACTGCCTGTCACTCTTGCAAATCATGTGAAACGTACAAATATTAATTTGCAGCACATGTAATGAATTTTACAGTTTATTAACTTTACTGGGCAAACAATAAGCAAACAACAATTAACAACTGTCACTGGAATAAAGAACCCACCCACAAAATATTTGCCTCTATGGGAAAATTCAACTAATTTGATTTTACGGAAATAAATGCAATTTAATTATATGCACACATGGCAGCTCTGTTGACTTTTAAAGCAAATATCCAGAAGTGTCACTGATTTGAGCAATTGTTCTTGTAGCATTTTTTAAATATTAACAAAAATATATTTGGTAAACAAGAAGTAGTATTACAAATAGTAACCATAAGCTAGCATAATTCAAATATTGCAAACAAATGAATAAACATATTCAAATCAAAAACAGACTTAATAAATAGCACTCAGATATGTGAAATTTGTTGAAATTTCTTTAAATTCCTTGAAATTCCTTTAAATTATTAGAGTGAGAGGAGTCCTTCTCCATTGTGTGGATTATTATTTCGCCTTTTCATTGCTTAGCATAGCAACTAAACTCGAATTATTGGGGTCTGGTCGGGGAAATGGGTGTTGGGGGTGTTGCCACAGTACAAAAAGCACATTAAAATCATGGAAAATAAAATAAACCAGCCGCTGCCGCTGCTGCTGTTGCCATTTTCCACTTTTCCCCCTAATATTTGACTTTGTTCTTGCCTTTCCGAAAACGAGAAAGTTTTATTAGGGGTACGTGTCAGGGTTGCCATGTGTGCGGATGTCGGGGGTATGTTTAGGGTTAGCTTCGAATGAACTGAAACTGTCAAAAGTGCACATTCCGCTCTTGACATTTTTCCAAAGCGCAGCTTGAACTCTGGCCCCTGCCAGGGTGGACTGAGAAGGGAGAACGGGGTGAGAGCTCGATGCTGATGTCGCTTCAGCGATTGGCATTGAAAGCGCAAATGAAAGGGAAGTCCCCATTTTGAGTGGCACTGGCAGCTTGCGATGGAATCCCAGGCCCAGATACACATCCCAGGGGGTTGGAACCAGAAAGTACCAACGCCATGGCACGCGTCCTTCCGCCCCCGGGGGCTAGCCACCCCTCGCCATCACTCTCACTCCTTATCCCCCTCCATTTTCCCTGTCGAACAGTTAAAAAAGGCAAAACGACGACGAGGCATAAACCCAGAAATTTGCTCTCTGTACGTTTATTGCTTTTAAATTTGCCAATTGTCGAATCTGGCGTTTTGTAAGTGCATGTGGGTGTGTACACAGGAAATAATTTGAAGGGTTTTTTTAAGTTTAAAAAGGTTTTTACTAAAATCGTTGAGGATTTAAGTTTAAAGCTTCATATTTTCTATACAAAATGTAGTAAAAAGGTTATGCAAACACTTATTAATAGAGGGAACAGTGCTCTCACTTTTTAAGGAAGGAATCTATGGAAGCTCGAACTGAGAACTGCGGGAAACCTAACCAAACTTTTAGTAAACCAAAACCCAAACCTCTGGACTTTTCAAAATATTATTAGGTACAAAATTCAACCTAATTTCTTACTCTTTCATGCTGAGTTTTCCTTAAAAATAGTTTCATTTCAAGCAATCTTTACCATTTCCCCAAGTGTAACTGATTTCCCCATCCGATGTGGGCCTGTCTGTATAAGTCTACTGCAAATTGCTTATCAAGCGAACGCATGTAACAGTCAAACTGAAACTGAAAAGAGGGCTCCGGCCTTTTGGCAAAGCAAAAGCAGCCCTTAATTTGGCCAATTTAAAAATGGAAATCGATTCCCCCGAGTGTCGGGGATGTGTCAATAAAATGTGATTAACAAGTTGCTGCACAAAATGCCAGGACATGGCACTGCAATCGGGATAATGGTGAAACTTTTGCCCGACATTCATTCCCTTCGGCATTTGTGTGTTGCTCCCCCAATGCGTGGCATTGTGACGTTTTTTTACTCCCGGTATCCTTGCGGAGCGTGGCGAATTATCCTTTCATAAGTGACAAATACGTCCACCCTTATCAGCGACGACTGCTGCTGCAAGTAATGAGGTTTTATTCCAAAACAGTTGACTCCCGGGTATCTGGTCCTGGTAATTTGCAATAAATATGCAGCCACAACCAGATCTATCCGTCCAGCTCCTTTTCCAGCTCCTTCTTCAGCTCCATCTCCATCTTCCTAAGCTCTGGCACAAGGATAAGTACTAAGGGGTGGCCATGGCATTGAGGCAATGTGCCAGCCAGCGAGCTGTTAAATTCCAGGACTGCATTCCGAGGGAAATTCATCATCCAACCAGCATTCAGCAGCTGACAATGAAGGAAAAAAGCTCCGCACTTACAGCTGTGTTCAATGAAATAGCAGTGCGACTGGAGAACAACTAGAAAACGTTTTATTTTCATATTGCTTTTTGTTAGGTGATCTATTTCATATTGTTTATGTAAAATGGAACATAAAGATAAGAAACAAGCAAAAGTTCCATACGATTTGCTCTATTTTTGTGTTTTCCAGATATTTTTACATAGGTGCCAATCGTTTTGGCTGTTCAATGAAATAGCAGTGCTTGATTTTGCTTTGCCAAAAGTGTGGAATTTTTTTGTAATTTTGTAAAAAATGATTTTTATTAAATTCGTTTATATAGTTTATACGACAATTAACTCTTACTACACAAAAAAAAATCATTTTAGTGGGTACAGGACCTCTCTACTCCAAGAGAAAAAGGGAAAAGTTTATTTGGCTTAGAAAGGAGGGAAAAATATATAAGGATTTACAAGGTCTGTTGAAATTTTCTTTCGAGATGGTTTCTAATGTCATAAAATAATGATCCGAAGCCAAAAAAACGAGGCAGGATTCTTAAAACCAGAATTACAGAGGATCGACGCATGGTACGCTTGAGCAAAGCTAATCCTTTTGGCCTCCTCTTGGGATATAAAAGCGGAGGTTGGCTCCGGAATAAGTGAGGGGCACATTCGCCAGCGACTTCTAGAAAAAAATTTAAAAGAACGAAGTCTACAGAAGGAGCCACTTCATAGTTAAAGACATATCAAAGCCAGGTTGTAGTTCGCAAAAGGCCCCTTGAACTGGCCACTATCAAAAAAGCGTATTAACCTTTGGACGGATAAGTCCAAACTAATTCTTATTTGTGGAAAAGGATAAGAGAAGATCTCCGTTGATCTCCAAATACAAAGTACAATCCTAACCATACGCTTAAGACAGTAAAGACCGATGTCCTTAAAGTCATGATATGGGCATGCTTTTCATACAACGGTGTAGGCCCCAAACATATGGTCTATGCGATCATGGACTAAGATGCATTTGTAAAAATGTTAAAAACAGTCATGCAGTCGTATACTGAGGAAGATATGTCCTTAATTTGGACATTTCAGAAAGACAATGAGCCCCAAATGAGCCCCAGCATACTATCAATGTGGCCAAGGGGAAGCTTGGAACATAAAAAGGATATGTAATGGCATGAAATCCCGTCAAAATCTTATTTGGGGACATGTAGTGCTACGAATCAAATAAGTCCCCGACCTCTAAGCCGCAGCTTCGGCAATTCGTGCAGGATTCATGGGGCCAGACTCCCCTGAAGCCTTGTTAAAATTTGGTGGACCTCCTTTCACGTAGGTGGCAGGCTGTGATAGCCAACAAAGGTTATTAAATGAAGTATTAGATCATAGCCAACTTGTATTTCACAAGGACTATGTTATTTTAAAGAAATTTTGTTATTTATTACATTTTTCCTTCAATTTCTTACTTTCACTGCTATTTCAATGAACAGCATAATTCGTACTTATTTTGTTATTATTGGCTATAGCTTCTGAAATGTTTAAGTTACCCAAAATAAATAATTGTTGTATTATGAACAATTAAATACACTAAGTCTTAATGAAAAAACTTGTTGTCAAAATCGAGTTTGTAATAGTATTATCCTACCTTAAACGTGCAGGTCGTTAGCACTGCTATTTCATTGAACACAGCTGTAATTAGAAACGAGGAAAACTCCGCCAGTTCAAACAATGCCAGATGCTAAATGATAGTTTGTAATTCCTCAGCTTAAGGCAGCTTACAATTCTGATACTTTACACAATGAATTGCCATCAAAAAGGGATATGTACATGTTTAATTGCTTGTCTCAAATTATGATAACTGATATTAGGGAAAGGTAAATTAATCCCCTGGGAAATATGTACATCAAACTGTAGCTTTAAACTTGCAAACCTAATTAATTGCTCCTCTAAATCCTTGAAAACCAACCTTAAACAGAACCAAATTAATCCCATTTTCAATACACACAAAACAGACTCCTTTCTTGTGCTTTAATAACAACCATTTGTTTAATTAAATGTTAAGGGAAATAATAAATGCAATTACTCTTTTGTTATTAATTGTTTAATTAGGCTAAATCAGTTTTTG
Organism: Drosophila truncata; assembly: GCA_008042515.1. Classification (NCBI taxonomy): domain Eukaryota; kingdom Metazoa; phylum Arthropoda; class Insecta; order Diptera; family Drosophilidae; genus Drosophila; species Drosophila truncata. The sequence goes on from VNJQ01001807.1 coordinate 27,188, forward strand.
TATAAATACCCTTGCATCAAAATACAAGTATCTTATATCCAGCTGAATGTTTAATTTGTAAGCTGATATAAACGGAATTAATTTATGCTTCTATTGATACTGTTTATGAATATTTCACTTGTCAATTGCACATACTTAATTAATATTGACTGCATTTTCTGTTTGTGACTTACTAAAAGGCCTCTAGGCTGTTATTAGTACTTATTGAAAGGATATGTGTGTCATAAATATATTCAAATTAAATTCAAGACACTTGAAAATGCAAAGGTTAAAAAGGTTTGTAAATAAATATTAAGTTTCTGAGATTATCAAACTGAATTAATTCATTTTTGACAGGTAATAGTATTTTTTGTTAAATTTTAGTTACTTTTCCAGAAATTTGGCTATTTATTTGACACTTGTGATGTGTATACTTCAAATTAACTATCATATTAATTTCCAGGGAAACCTCTTCGTTGTTTAAGTTTGATAAGCAACCCCTCAGATACTGCCAAAAATAAGTAATGTTGTCTAAGCTCAAGTACTTCCAGTTAACACCCAAAAATCATTCGGCTGAAATCTGGAAAGTTGATTTTTTTCCGATATGCAATTAAATATATGTATATATAAAATATATATTTCGAGGGCCTTGCGCTCAACTGATAAGCTAAAATCTTTTCCTGGAAGATTGCAGACCGCAAAGAATATCGGAACTGCCTTGTTTTGCTCTTCGGTGGCGTCAGGTGTGAGTCAGGGTAATCTTATCGCGGCATGAGATTGCCGTTTCGGGGGGTTTCTTTTACTTTGATTTTATTTTGCACTACTTGGCTGAAGCTTTTTGCCAGTTATGATACCTTGCTCCACCACCCCTGGCGATAAGCCTCGTTACAGGCAACAAAAGTTAATTAAAAGCGAAACGCTTCTGTAAACAATGTCTCACCCAGCGAGAGGCGGCGTCCTATAAAAGCGGAGGCAGAGTCTAGAGCTGACAATAAACGAACCACAACTTCCAACATGCGCAGTCTGCTGATCCTCTCTGTTGTCCTCGCCGTGATCCTCGGCGGACATGCCTACAGCTCCAGCTGGGGTCGTCGCAACAGCAGCGACTATCTGCTCTCCAGCCAGAGGGAGATCCGTAATCCCATCAAGAACAACTACTGGAATGTGAACATTGATTTCCCACGTGCCGTAAGTTTACCTATTTTAAGTGTTTCTTCGTGAAATGTGCTAATTGAATTTTTGTCTCTTTTAGGGAACCGTCAACTACGCCAACATCTCGGCTGTGTTTGTCTACGATAACTTCAAGAACAGCTCTGGTGCTGCTCCCAGCCTGTGGTCCGGCGGTCCTGGCTACCGTTTTGCCACCATCAATCTGCGCGGCCAAGTCAGCCGCGGCATTGACTCCACCGTCGAGATCTGGGGACGTTAAGTCTTTACTTGGAAATCTGTAAAACAAAACCGAATAAAATGAGCTAAGAAATCAAATGGAATTTTAAACAGAAATGTGTTTTTTTGTTATATTTTATTGATATATCAGTAAAAGAAGATCTCGTTTTCCGAAAAGTGATTGAGAACAGAATCGGAATCACTCTCACTTTAATTTCGAAAGCTGCTTTTCGAAAGACTTTTTTGAAACGTAAGTGGAATCCAGCTTTCACTTTCATGAGAGAGAGTTCATTCATTTTCGATCACTTAGTATCATTTGCTTTCCAAAAAGATATAGTTGTTGTATGAACATTATATCCCTCAATCCCGGTCTCGACTGATATTTTTAATACGTGTAATGTTCTTGTGATAAAATACAATGGTTAACTTAACACTAAAACAATGAAAAACATTTAAGAAAGAGTTAAATAAACGTTGACCACAGCTCTTTTGATCCCATTGGTGAACCAGTCGGTTTTAAACATATAGCTGCCCTCGGGAAATGGCAACATGGAAGTTATACGATGGTCTATATACTGAGTGGATATTTTATCCAGAAACAGATCATGCTAAAATAATTCCATTAAAGATTATGTTTGGTGTTTCAAAGTATAAATAACTTACGTCGTAAGGGCAAGAGTGATTCAAATTGGAATGGTTTTTAATGAAATCATAAAAATAACTTGCAACCGGGTTGGATTTCGGGTTTTTCACAAATTTACAGCCATCAATTGTCACATTGTACAGGAAGGGCTTTAGGCCATTCAGCCGCTGATACAAGGCCAGGTTCACCTGAATCGAAAATGGAAAATCTATACAAAGAAAGCCATGCAAGGAAGGTTGTATGAAATACCTTAGCTTTGGTAATCGGAACCTTAAAGAGTCTCACTTTAAGAGTCATGTATTTGTAGGTGCGATTCACAGATTTTAAGTAACAGTACTCAAAATCAGCGAAATCTTTATCCACAGTTTCACACTTTAAGTTCGAGAACTCTACTAGGGAATAAGCCTGAAATGCAACTAACTTGAATGAAAGGATGCTTTCTTTACGGTTTCTTTTAGACTTTTTACCCCGCAAAGCAAGTGTACAGCCAGCAGACAGACTATGAAAAGGCGGTCCATCATTTTGTTGTGGTAAACCCTAGACAACTGAATGGTGTTTTTAATTTAAATCCCATTTAAAATAATATTTCCGTTTGTAATAGAAAACACATTTAGATTTTCGCTTCATGATAGTCCAAAAACTTGTTCATTCGTAACGAACTATTGATATACTTATTGAAATTTAATGTTTGAAATAATAATATATATACTGTACATATAAATTTAACAACAATAGCTAACGATCACATTTTATTTATAGTTCTTCAATAAGAGAATACGTTGTCATACTTAGGAATGTCGCCCTTATAGCTGCTATTTTTATTTAGCAATTTTACCTTTGCCTTTTGAGAGTTCACGACTGAATTGTGTTATTGCTGTAATTACTTATTTATATTCATTATTTTTCTTAAAGCAGAGATTTAAAGTTTATATAAATGATGTGCGGTATATAATGATTTCTTTTATTATAACTATAAAGCTAAACATGCACATCATTCAAAAATATTTAATAATTATGAAGATTAACCCTGTTTAAAACCATTATTCCGGACCGGAACTTTATAGTTTTATAAACTTCAATTTGTTTAACAAAAATTATACTCAAAATGTTCAGTGTTATATTACATTTCAATTTAATTGTTAATCAAGTTAAGACTATTGCAACTTAATCTCTTCGGTGTAAATACCAAAATGAGTGTAAATTTATTTTCTTAATAACGTAACATTTTTAGCATAATTTTGTACACATTTTTAAGGCCTTAAAAATCCAAGTAACCAATTTTGGTAGTTATATTCCCTATATTCTTTCAGATGTTAAGTCGCCTTCTGACTTATCAAGTTATTAAGTCAGCAATTAAACAATCTCTGGAAAATTGAACTGAATCTAAGAAAAGACCATTTAAGTAAGTCAATTAAAAGTTTAATAGTTATCAATTAATACTAACCAAGCCAAAAGATATATTTTTCCCAATTTATCAAAAGATTTGTACTTTTTCCTATCACTTTGAATGCCTGTCTCTTACATTGTTTTCCCCAGATTTGGTCTTTGGTCTACCCCATTCTGACGTCTGTGATAAGCCCTGTTACAGGTAAACAAACAAGTTAATTAAAACACTGATTGGTTGCGAGTATAAAATGCTGAGCAGGTGAGAGAGATGATACTAAAGTCATTAAAAAAGCATCATGGGCAACCTCCTGATCCCCTGCATCATCGTCTTGGGTGTGATTCTCGGCATTCAGGCTTATAGCGTCAAATTTGGAGAGCCCTTTGCCCACGATCTTATCCTGTTCCGTCAAACTGAGGTTCGACAAACCATTGAGGGCAAACACTGGAATGTAAAGGTGGATTTTCCATGTGGGGTAAGATTGGTGATCTTTTAGGGAATCCTGGGAGTTCCTTTATTTTATAATTATATATTTATCTTTAACCCTCAAGGGCTCTATCAACAACTTCACCATTTCGGCTATTTATGTTTATGACAACTTTGCAAATGGTCTTGGAGCCTCGTCCAGTTTGTTAAGAGGCGGCGTGGGTGCCAGCGAAGTCACCATCAACCTGAGTGGCCAAGTAAACCGCGGCATCAACTCCACCATAGTGATATGGGGATTTTAGAAGCCAAAAATTAGAAGGTTTTAGCATAATTTGTTCAAAATTGAATTCAAAAAAACAAAACTAAAATTATTTCTAAATAAAATAACCAATAAAGCTCTGAACTTTATAAATGTTTTTTAAAAAAGAAAACCTAATGTTTCCATTTACTATATGTGTTTACTTAAAGACCTTACTATTTTCATTAATTATTAATTCTTATGAAGCTAAAACTAAAAGCTCCACGAGGAGCCCTTCACCGAATAATCCCCGAGTACAGTGATATCTCCATTATTCTGACGTGTCAATATAAATAGCATATTGATATGTCTATCCCTGGCCAACTTTGCATATTCTCCTCGTATTAGCCTTGGGTCAATCCCAGAAACTCCCCCGAAAAGTTTAGCTTAGAGTTTTTCCCCCTTTTTGGGGGCACAAAAGGATGAAAGTCTTTTTTTTTCTCTTTTTGCCAGCCAGCGGCGTAGTCATCTAGCAAAGGAAAACATTCAATATTTAATAAATACGGAGGGTGTGTGTGTGCTATGTGTGTGCTGTGAGGGTACCACAAATCCTGTGAAGCCCCAGACAGACTGTTAAAAGGGCTAGAGGGGCTAAACCAAAGCTAAAACCCAACAAAAAAAAAAACTGGAAAAAATGTTAAAGAAAGGAAAATCGAAAGGGGGAGACAGACTTATTGGCCTTGGCTCATTGGATTCCAGAGGAAGGGTGTAAAATTTGTATTTCAAATTGCCAAAAAGAGAAACGGAGTCTGGGAGCGATATGTTAAGCTGCACGGTCAAAAGGATGTGTCGGCCGAGTCCCTTTTTTTCCTCTTCTTTTCTTGGTCTATTTCCTCAGTTTATGTATCGAATTTAAATTTCAATTTTAAATGTCTCGAGGCAACGAGAGAGAAGGGGAATTGGGATCTCACAAAACCCGAAGCCAGCTTTGGCGGTAAACATTTACACACGAATGTTTGAAAAGTTGTCAACGAAATGTTTCACTTAGTTAATATGCAAAGCGCGGCCATGGCAAAGCCCCGGATAGGTTTACAGATACGGCCACGGCAACGGCAACGGATACAGCCGGATGCGAAAGGATACGGAGGATAGGAAAGCTACAGAGGAGGCAACAGCAGAGGCCATGGTGGAGGATATGGCGGCTATGTCAGCTGCACTCGCTGTAAGCCCTGCTTTGAGTAAGGGAAAGTCCCCACGTGCCGTCGTTCAATAAAAAATCGCCCCCAAAAGTCACGTAACTGCAGTGGCACCAGGCAGAGATTTTTCCCGTACAGGAAGCGGTGCATCCGAATTCGATTTGTGCTCCTGTGAAGGAGAAGAAGCCTTCCTTCCCCCTGTTGATCCTAACTTTAGCCCCCGGTAAATGCGCCTGCTTCCGGCATCGCATTCACTTGACATTCCTCATACGCCGCGTGGCCACCGCACCGAAATGCCTAACGTAAGCCGCTTGCCGGCTAAGCTGACCACTACACCAGTGTCCCCGGGTGACCAGGCTGCCACACACACACACACACACACACACACACCAACCAACAGGGTAGCCTGTCTGTAGATACACCCACAATCCCAACCCAACCCCCGCCTGCTGTCAGCGGCAACAGCTTGCCGAGCAATTACTTCGGACTGCCCGGAAATGTCGCCTGAAAACCAGCAGCGACAGCAATGGCAGCTGCTTGGAGCAGGTCCTGCCATCGCGCGCCCACTCTGCCCCCAAATTCACACATCCTGGCATATGTCTGGGTCCTGGCATCTGCTTACACTGGACAGCGCGGTCGAGGATTGTATTGGTGTGCCCGCCTCAAATGGGATTTCAATTAGCAGGCCAGGACCTCACACCCAACCAGCGATTTTGTTGTCCAGTGTTGTGGGATGTCCTGTGTAACATTTCCAGGACACTGTCTGCGGGCACTGTTGAAAATAAGTGACAATTTCTGGGTATTTAAAAGAATATTTGAGAAAAACATATTTGAAGAAGCTTTAAACAAACTTAAAATATTATTTATTAAATCGGAAATAGCAAAGATTATACCTGCGTTTATATATTTTGAGTCTTGGAACGTTCTTTCTTTTCCCAACTTTTAGAAATTAAATTAAATTGTAACTTCTATTCTTTTACGTCTGTCTCTGGTCTCGTCTCTATAAGAGTGATCACGCACCATCGATTACATTATCGAGTATTCTTCTTATCGATAGTTACATTTGATTAAATTAAATTGTAACTTTTATTCTTTTACGTCTGTCTCTGGCTCGTTCTCTATAAGAGTGATCACGCACCATCGATTACATTATCGAGTCTTCTTCTTATCGATAGTTACATTTGATAGTTTCTTAGTGTTACCTTATCTTTAGTTTAATATATAATATTTACACTATTTACAAAGTTATCATTAATTAACACATGGCTTTGTTAATTAATTATTTAAATAATGTTAATTAATAATAATAATATCCAAACTCTCCGTAAAATAAATTGTGAAATCGATGGTGTTCTACTATAAATTACGAAACCTATCCTTCAAAGGCTTCTCTGCTACCAATTTCTAAAATATCAATGAAATAGTCATAATTAAGGTTTATGGAAATAAAGAATAATATTAAAACTAATGGTATTAATTTATAATAACTATTTGTACTCGTAAAATGTTTACTCTTCTTTTAAGTTTTAGAATTACAAAGAAATTTTCATAACAAAAAACAGAAATACTACAACAAAATTATTATTTTATTTTATAACAAAACTTAAACAAATTAAAAATAGTATAAACTTTAACCGTTTTAGCCAAAGTATAGCCGAAAACCCATTTATTTTTTCTAAAATGTTAACTATTAGCTTAAAATTTGTAATTAATTTAATGAAATAGTTATTATTAAAACTAAAAAAATTTAAAATTATATTGATTAATTCAGAAAGACTAAAACTATAGCAGAACAAAATTAATTGAGCCTTTGAAATTTGTACCTTTCATCCCACTTTTAGAAATTAAATGAAATTGTTAAAATAAAAGCTATACAAAAAAAAGCATTGTTATTCAAAATATAAATAGCAAAAGTAGAGCAGAAGTAGAGCAGAATACATTTATTTTACTTTTCTCTTAAACTTGTGGGACTTTAATGAAATCATGAATGAATCATAACAAAAGATAACCAAATAATTAAAACTGCAGCAGAATAAATTTATTTCAGCCTGTGAAAAAGTTACTCTATTCAATAAGATTGACATAAAAAAAGCTAAAATATATGGAACAAGAAAGGAAGCTAACTTCGGCTTACCGAAGTTTATATACCCTTGCAGATTACAATTGAGATATGTTATTAAAAACGAAATTCTAAAATAACTTTAAATGCCCGAATCTCAAATTTGATGAAAATATGTTAAGAAACAACCGAGTTATGATTTTTTCTATTATTTCGGTGATGTTCCTATGGCAGCATCAGAATATAATCGTCCGATTTTCATGAAATTTAAATCAAAACTCCGGAATAATATTAAGTGGCCAAATTTAAAGTTTGATGAAAATATGTTGAGAAACAGCGAAGTTATAGCTTTTCCGATCAATCAGTTATATGGCAGCTATAGGATATAGTCGGCCGATCCTTATGAAATTTTGTATGTCGTATTATGTTGCCAACAATAGCATTCGTACAAAATCTGAATTCTCTAACTCTAAAAACACCGAAGTTATACCATTTCCGATCAATCAGTTATATGGCAGCTATAGGATATAGTCGGCCGATCCTTATGAAATTTTGTATGTCGTATTATGTTGCCAACAATAGCATTCGTACAAAATCTGAATT